>CM045920.1:554504-569903 GCA_025169955.1 Salix arbutifolia | reverse complement strand
AATGGGGTCTCTCTCTTTTCGGCCTTTCCGCATCGCTAGCCCCGGTTCAGGTCTTGAGTCGAAACCCGGTTGGCTCGTTGTTTTTTCAAAAGTAATTCAATTGACTTTATTTTAATTATTTTTTAGAAAAAAAAAACAATGATTTTTTTACTTGAGTTTTATCCTTAGATTGACTTGAGATTTTGAGCAGAATAAGTCAAGTAAATACTAGTCTAGGCTCATATTAACTTGTCAAGCCAAATCTTGTTTTAGAACTAAGATTATTATAATTTATTATTTTCAACATTTAATATAAATTTAAGTAAAAAAATATCTAATTATTTTTTAAAATATGTAAGTTTGACAATAATACATATTAAAAGTAAAATAGTTTTTCATTTTTCATTTTGTTTTGTCTACCATAACTAAACAAAATATACACATAATTATTTTATCTTATTCATCATTACCAACCACAATTCTCCAGTCTCATTTTTTTCTTCTTGTTTTTATTATCTTTGTCGATAAATATGTCTTCCTGCAAATTACAAAAAGCAACTAAAACAGATCGGGGGATTGAAACAATAAATGAACAGTGATTATACTGTTCATCTAGACTTAGAGTCATTGTGGATTAGAATAGTAAAATTATTATTTTGTCCCTCTGTTTATTGTGTTTTTAGCCCTGGTTCCGGGTGTATTTTCAATTTTTTGCCTTCTTATGCACAGTAAAATAACCATGATACTCACATATAAGATAGAAATGCACATTTATTGCCGGGAGCATAAAGGTTATTGCACATATTTTTTTAAATGGCTAAATACAACTTTACCCCATATAAGACAAAACAAAGCAGTAAACTTCGGGTCAGTAGGGCCATTGCACACTTTTTTTAAATGATCAAATACGTAAATACCCCCATACAATACAAAATCCAAGAGTTGACTGTAAGGGTGTGGCGGTAATTTATTATTTTTTAATTATATTTTATGCAGAATTAATGTTGACGCGCCGGTCGTTTCCGTGCTCACGCAAGTTTCTTACAGCGCATGCAGCGTATTTCGGCATTCAAAAATGCTTATCCAACGTCTAGAATGATTTTTAGTCATATTATCTTCCTCTTGGTGCATCAGGTGTGGTTCCACGGTGACTAGAAAAGTGTCAGTGATCAGTTGAATTTCCATCCTTTTCTCTCTTCTACCTGCGCAAGTACACGTCAGCCCCATTGTTTATTGTGATTTCATTTTATTCCCTGATCTTTTGATTGTTTTGTGTGGTCTTTATTTCTATTATATAGGTTTTGAGTTGTTTAAATTTGCTCCTTCAATTGAAATTGATTATATATTATAGTTTCATTTCGGTCCTCAGTCTTTTAATTTCTGGATTGATTTGAAATCTTTAATATTTTTGATATCAAAGTTTTAATTTGTTTCAATTTTATCCTTCTATGCAAATTGATTATATATTCAGTTTCATTTCGGTCAACATTCTTTTAATTTCCAGTTTTGTGTTTAATTCTTTAATTTTTTCGATATCAATGTTTAGATTTGTTTCAATTTTGTCCTTTAAATGAAATTTATTATATATATGTTTTTCATTTCGTCCCTTGTACTTTTAATCTTGGATTTTATTTTAATTCCTGTATTTTTATATATTTCTTACATAGTTCCTATTTCTGTCCATGTTTATATGTACATGATCTTAGTTTTTGTTTCCAATTTTTGTTATTTCCACTGTTATTAAGGTTTTTTGTATTTAATGTTTAAATTTTAATTTGTGTTGGTGATCATTTGAAAAATGATATTTATTATTTTTTCTCTTTTTTTATTTTTATTTATTCTTTAAGTCAAATATGTTTTTTTAAATCTAATAATATTTTTTTTTGTTTTGTCATTTTTTTAATTGCTTTTTTGTTAATATTGTTATGCGTTGAAATTTCTAAGTATTATAGATAAGACATTCAAAATAATAATAATGATTATTTGTAAGTTTTTTTTTCTTCTTATAAACACGTGAGACTAATTATATATTTTGATATTTATAGCTTATGTGATTCTAAAAACGATATATTTTTTTATTTTTTAAAAGTGGTTTTTTGACATCATCATATCAAAAAAATCTAAAAACAAAAAAAAAATCAATTTAAAACAAATTTTTTTTTTTTATTTTTTTTCAAAAACATTTTTGAAACAAACTATACATGTTCTTCACTTGATTTTATCCATTGGAGGTACCTAACAAACTTGGTTTATTTATGTTTTAAAATAAAGATTTTATAAAACAAAACCTAAGCTTAAAATTAATATTCACGAATCATAAAACCATTAAAAAAAATTAAACTCCATAGACACAAATCACTACGGATTTTAACAGTAAAATTATCATTTTACTCCTAGAGCTGAAAAAATAACCCTCGAAACCGGGGGCATTTTAAATATTTTCAGAGGACATGTATGGTACTTTCAAATTCTTTCCACAATAAAACTATCATTTTACCTCTAGGAGCTAACAAAATGATACAAGAAAGTGATGAGTTTTTTCAGTTTTTCACATATTCGTGTACAATGAAACTACGCAAATACTGCTAGAAAAGACAAAAACGAAGGCTTCGAGCTGGGGGCATTGTGATACTTCCCTCCCAAGTTTTTTCTTTGTTATTGCCGAGTCCAAAAGTGTATAGATAATTTGAAAATTTTATTTCATTTTTTTCCAGAAACATTGTAGGTTCGTTGTCTGACATTTATGGTCCAGTGTTTCATGCTCACGCACCTTTCAGATGACGCGTGCTGTGTCGTTTGGTGGTGGAAATCAAAGTTGTGAAAGTTGTGAATGCCGTGCCGTTCCGGCCGGAACGTGCCATTCCAGTGCGAAAACCAGGACGAAACGACGTCGGTTTCGTCCCGGTTTTCATGCCGGTCGGTGCCGGTAATTCCGGCCAAATTCCGGCCGGAATGTACCGGTTCCGTGCCGGTTCTCCCGTTCCGGTGTATTACTCAAAACGACGCCGTTTAATTTCAACTTTTCAAGCCCTGGTTTAAAGAAAAAACAGACGAGCTGAGCATTCAACATTCTTCCCCAAATCATTGAAATCACAGCCCTGCATTCTTCCCCAAATCAATTTTTTTTATCATTCTTCAGTTCAGCCTTCCAAGTTTCTTCCCCGTTTAAACCTTCCAAGTTTCCAAATTCTTCAGTTCAGCCTTCACAAACCCCAAATTGAAAATCTCATTTCTTCCCCGTTTAAACCTTCCAAGTTTCCAGCCTTCATCCCTTGATTACCAGTCCAGTTCAGCCTTCATCCCTCGTTGACAGCCGCGCCTCTCTCTGTAACAGGTAATCTCCCTTCGCAAATCTCAATTCTGTGTTTTGATGTTCTGTTTTCACACACTGCGTTTCAAACATGTGTTGTGCTTCTTGAAATTGAAACCACGTTTGCATGTAGTTCCAGTCTTAGAACCATGTTAGAAGAAGTTAGAGGTGTTAATTCATGTGAATTGATTGAGACTCTTGAAAGTTGAAATGAAGACTGTTGGGGAAATTCAAGCTGTAGGATTTAATTCAAGTTGTAGGATCCATCATTTCTAGGAATAATTCGTGGATCAATTGTACTAAGTACTAACCCGAAATTGTATTAATTCGTGCTTATTTTTCTCAATTCAGCGTTTTGATGTTCTCTTGAGCATGGGATTTTTCTTAGGAGATTACTTTGCTTGTTTTGCAGAGCTAAGGGGCGGGGTTTTACTTTTGTAATTGGGGTCCTGTCTGGGCTATGCTGTTTTGAACAGGCAGGCATAGGTTTTTGGGTTCCAATGTAAATTGAATAATTCAATTCCAATTGTGCTGTTAGCATTAGCAATGCGCCATTCCAATCATGGTTTGATGCTTTTATTGTTTCTCTTGTCGGATAGAACCTGAGGAATGTGTTATAGAGAATGAATGGTTGCAACAACCTTTCAAACCTGTTTTTTGTCGTTGTAATGATAGTTTGCATCAAGTGATTGCCTTGCTTGTATTGATCTCAAAAAGGGCAATGATGGGTCGAAACATATTTGGTGAATGATTCTTTGCATGTGAATGATTTTAAGTAAAAATCAAATGGATGACAAGACAATGATATTAAATTCTCTCGTGTTATTCACAATCAGAGTGTCAAATAATCATAGAACCATCTTTAAGGACCTAGGCACAAGCAATTACCATTTACTGTAGACTTATATTGCTTAACTTAAGTGCTCATAGTGTTTCAATAGAAACTAATGGAGATTGTACTATTCTTGTATTATAGTTAGCTTAATTCTTACCTTTTTCATGTTGTTAGCTTAATTTCTAACTTGTGATATTTTTTTCGCTGCAGATAAAATTACATGGCTGAAAACTCATCTAGTGGTGGAACTTCCATAACTTCAGCTCCAGCAAGATCAGATGATCCAGCATGGGCTCATGGACAAGTGGTTGTTGGTGCAAAGAGCGCAAGTATATGTATTTATTGTAACAAATGAATCAATGGTGGTGGTATTACTCGTTTGAAATATCATCTTGCTGGTGTTAAAGGCCAAGTTGAACCTTGTAAAAGGGTCCCTCCGGATGTTAAATGGCAAATGAACCAATTGATAGAGGAGTTGACAGTGGAGAAAGATAAAAGAAAGAGAGTTAGAACTGATATTGGAAATTTTCAATCAGTTTCCAATGATGAAGTTGAAGAGGGTGATGATGCAAATCCTCATTTAGGTGATATGAGTTCGCAAACAAATAGAAGAGGGACAATGCAAGGAATAAGTTCAAATAGAAAGAAGTTGTCTTTATTTGCTCCACGAACTACTTCAGGTTCACAATCTAGTATTAGAAGTGCAATGGCTTCTAAGGAGAGGGAACACAATGCAAGAAAAGCCGTAGCAACATGGTGGTTTGATGCTAATATACCATTTAATGGTGCTAAGTCATATTATTATCAGCCAATGATAGATGCCATAACATCAATGGGACCTGGTTTTAAAGGACCATCATATCATGATTTGAGGGGAACACTTTTGAAAGATGTAGTTCATGATGTCCATGAATACATTTTAGGAATCAAGGCTGATTGGAAACTTTATGGATGTTCTATTATGGCAGACGGGTGGTCAAATAGGAGGAATGTACCAATTGTGAATTTCCTTGCTTATTCTCCGAGAGGCACCGTATTCTTGAAGTCTGTTGACACTTCAGGACTTCGAAAAGATAAAGAGACATTGCTTGAGATGTTTGATGAAGTTGTCAAAGAAGTTGGACAAGAAAATATTGTCCAATTTGTTAGTGATAATGAGGCTTCATTTAAGGCTGCTGGGAAAGCTTTGCAGCAAAGGTATGGCACCTTTTTTTGGTCTCCTTGTGCTGCCCATTGCATTGATTTAATGCTAGAAAATATTTGTGATCCAAGATATTTTCCGATCATTGATCAAACCATTAAAAATGCAAGAAATATAACCAAGTTTATATATAATCATGCATGGGTTTTAGCTTTGATGAGGAAAGAATTCACAAATGGAAATGATTTATGTCGTCCTGGCATAACAAGGTTTGCTACCCATTTTTTAAGCATCCAAATGTTTACTGAAGTTTAAGAATGAGCTTCGACAGATGTTTACTTGCACAAAATGGGTTGAATCAAGTCATGGCAAAAGTCGGGTTGGAAAGGAAATTGCTGCTATAGTTTTAGAAGATAAGGACTTTTGGCCGAGATGTGCACATATAGTCAACGTCAGCGAGCCTTTAGTACGGGTTCTAAGGTTAGCAGACAGTGAAGAAAAACCATCAATGGGATATTTATATGAGGCAATGGATAAAGCAAAAGAAGCCATCAAAACAAGGTTGAAAAATAGAATATCTCAATATGGACCATATATTCGGGTAATTGATGCTAGATGGGATAAGCAACTTCATAGTCCATTACATGCAGCAGGATGTTTTCTTAATCCTGGAATATTTTTTAGGCCTTCTTTTTCAAAACAAAAGGAGGTAACTCGGGGTTTGCTTAGCACAATTACTAGATTGGTTCCTGATTGTGATATTCAAGATATCATTTGTGGCCAAATTGAGGAGTATAAGAAAGCAACTGGTGATTTTGGCATGTCCCTAGCTATTCGTCAAAGAGAAAAGTTAAATCCAGGTAATAACTTTTATTTTTTTAAAAATATAATGTCTTTTTTTATCTATAATATTTGATTTATTCAAATTTTCTTATCTAGTTGCATGGTGGGAGCAATTCGGCAATGATACTGAAGAACTTCAAAAGTTTGCAATTCGAGTTCTTAGTCAATGTTGTAGTGCAACTGGGTGCGAAAGAAATTGGAGTATATTTGAATTCATCCATTCCAAAAGGCGAAATAGGCTTGAGCACAAGAGATTAAATGATTTAGTATTTGTTCGTTATAATCTAAAGATTCAACAAAGGTAAAGTAAAAATACTATTATATTAATAATTATTTTCTATTACATTAATTTTAATTTTTTAATTTCTTTCGTGTTTATTCTTTGTAGGAATTTGAGCAAAACAAGAGATGCTTTAGATCCCATTAGCCTTGATAACATTGATCTATTAAATGAATGGATTTGTGAAGAACCCAATCTTCTTGATGGAGAGGATATAAGTTGGGAGAGTATCGAAGCACCTTTGTCTACTTTAAATTTAGATGATGAAGAAGAGACATGTATTAATGATGAGAATGAGCTTGGTGGAAATGACCAACTATTGGAATGTCTAGTTGATGACTTTCCTTATATTCCACCGCAAGATCAAGATCCTTATTTTTATATTAATGATGTAGAAGATGTTTGATTTATATTTCTTTTATTTTTGAACATTTTACTTTCATAATATTTTGGAATTTTAGGGATGTTTCTAATTTTGAAATTATATTTGTTTGACTGTTTTTGTAACTTTGTATTGTATAATTTAAAGTTAATTTATCTTGAATTTTAATTATGCTTGTTAAATTAATATTTTATTTTTTTTCATATATATATATATATATAATTAATTATATATGAACAGTACGGCGACCGGAACGGCCCGAAACCGGAACGTTCCGTTCCAATCGAAAAACCGGAACGGCGACCGGAACGGTTTTTACAGCTATGGTGGAAATTACTCGTCGGTCATGTCACCTAGTGCACCGACATATCCTCTATCTCCCGGAACGATGTGTGTCGTGTTACAGTGGTCGGTGAATCATCGATGAATGAATTTTAGTTTTTTCTCCCTTTTCTATCTCCTGCCGCTGGAAAATACATGTAAGTCCTTAATGTTATTGATTGTTTTATTTTAGTCTTTTTTATTTCAGTTTTATTCCTGATTTTTTCAATGGAAATTTTGAATTTTTTCAATTGTGCCATTCAATTGAAACTCATTATATATGTTGATTTTCATTTCAGTCATTATTCTTTTGATTTTTGATCTGGTTTTGGTCCCTTTACTTTTTTTGGTATACAAGTTTAAGTTGTTTTAATTTTTTACTCCAATTGAAATTGATCATACATGTTACTTTTCATTTCGGTCCTTATTCTTTTAATTTTTTTTAACAAAATTACACTGCATTTTTTTAAGATACCTTTATTTGTTTCGATCCCAAAATTTTTATTTGTTTCAATTTTGTTCTTTGATTGGAATTAATAATATATTTTAGTTTTCATTTCGATCCTTATTCTTTGAATTTTTTATTTGGTATCAATTCCTTTGGTTTTTTCGATCCCTCTTGGATAATATTTATTTTTTATCCGTATTCATGCATCTATACTTTTAGTTTTTAATTTTTGTCGTTTTATTTTTTATTGAGATTTTATTTTTATTTGGTTCAGTCCTGAAATTTAACTTATGTTGGTGATCTTTTTAAAATTAATATTTTTCTCTTTTTCCCTTTGCTTTTTTTTTGTGTTTTATGTTATTTTTATTTGCTCTTCAGAATATATAATTTTATGATTTTATTATTTGTGTAATAATAACGATAATTTTAGTGAACTCTGGTTTCATCAAGCAATCCACTGGGTGCAACCCCACCGGCGAGAGGCAAGGTGTGTCCTCAACTCAGAAATTACGGCATGTTCACTTCTGCTCCACCAAAGCAATGATTTAGATGGGCCTGGTCTGACAACCGGGTCATCCATCTCTTGCGGGGCAGCCTGTTCATTCCCCTCAAGAGTTGCAGAAGCAGCCTTAGCTGACCAGAATAGAAATAGAATTCCATGATGACGAAAATACTGTGCCCATTTCTGCCCGTGAGTGAAACCAGCATCTCAGTACTTTCATGTACTTTCGTTTTAAAATATAGTTGCTGGAAAAAATAAACAAACAAAAAGTATTAAAAATTTGTCATAGTTAAAAATAAATTTTTAGGTGTTTGAAATATTATGATTTTTTCAATGAATATTCGATGAAATATTATTAATTGGTATATTAAAAATATAATTATACCTGTCGTAACCCAATTTTTGGGTTACTCCCCAAAATAAAATAAAAATGACAAAAATAAAATAAAAGGGGTTTGACGTTGTTAGAAAAATTGCGGTGAAAATTTTGAATATTTTCTGAGCTGAATCATATCTCTTTTGTGCCCAAAAATGAGAGAAAATACAAATTCGAGGTAAAAATTAAGTCAAAAATCATAATTATATTTTTGATAAGCCAATTTGATTTAATCATGGGCTAATTCAAAATATTATTATGTTTGAGAATTAATTTAGGGTCCAATTGAAGAATTTAATTAAGTGCAAGGACTTAATTATGCTTTAAATTGATCAAATTAATTTTATTAAGGGCTTAACTGATAAAAAATCAAATTCTTGAATTTAATTCGGGCTTAATTGAGAAAATCAAAATTTTTGGAGACCCAATTGAATTTTTCCAAGCTAATTGTGCAAAATTAGGGGCCAAATTGAAGACAATTGGGAATTTAATGCTCAATTGAGGGCCGAATTGCATAAATCAGAAGTAAGGGACCATAATAAAAAGGGCGCGCATATTTAAGGCTATTGTTGAAATTTTGACGAGGATATAATTGCACAAATTACAAGTTTAAATTCAATTGAGGGTGCAATTAGAGCAATTACAAATTGAAGGACCAAAATGTATTTGCACCTTTAACCATTTTCAACGACCAGCCTCCCGACAGCCGCCTGAACACCACCGCCGACAGCCCACCTGCAGGCCACCACCCAGCCGAAAGCAGCCACCATGCCGACGACATCCACAGTATTTCAGCCACCGTGGCAGGCCAAACTCCCCTATAAATAGCAGCCATGGACGCTGCATGAAGGGGAGGAAAAGAGAGAAAAAAACCCAGAAAACAGAGAGGAAAGAGAGAAAATTACGTGACAGAGGAGATGAATAATGCATGAAGAAACACTAAAGAAAAACACTGACCCGTAGCAGCCATCTCTCTCGGCCATCTTCCTCATCTCCGGCAAACCTCTCTCTCCCCTCAAGCGTTGCAGCTCCTCTTTCTCTCCATTTGACAGCCCCGACGGTGCAGTTCCTCTCCCCGACGGTGCAGCTCTCTCTCCCTGACGGTGCAGCAGCTCCTCCTCTCTCGTCAGCCAGCAGCCCAGCCTTCATCTCCAACGGCAGCAACCAACTCCGGCGAAGAAGGGCACAGCAGCAGCAACAGCAAGCTCGAACAGAGCACAAACCGACGACTTCAAGAGCTCCCTCCGGCCACCACAGGCCGTCATTTTCGACGCCACCATGACAGGGAGAACCGCCTCGATCTCCTCTACCCAAAGGCAGTGGCCGGTGAGCCTCTCGTGGTGGTCGGTCGACCACCACTTTACTGTGCACGCATGAATTAATTCATGCGTGAATATATTTATACATATATATTCTGCATTCTGTTGTGGGCGGGCTGGGCTGCTCTCGGCCCAGCCCAGTTGGCTGGGCCGGGTCTAGCCCAAGCCCAGCAAGTTAGGCCCTTGGCCAGCCTCAGCTGGGCCGGCCCATTTAGGTGGGCCAGGCCCAACCCAGATTTTTATTTTTTTCTTTTCTATAAAAAATACAAAAAAATTACATTTAAAAAAAAAAACAAAAAATATTTTGTTTTCGTGCATACGGCCGAATTCTAAAGTTTTTCCATCATATTCTTCGTAAAAAAATATGTTGCATCTTTCTCATATTTTAAAACGAAAATTTGGATATCGTAACCAGTTTACAATTATCCGTTGGAAGTCGGCCAAAATGTCAAAAATAATTTAACAATTATTTTGTTTTAGCTTTCGCGGTGTAAATTTACATTGTAAAGTACACCCACAGATAAAAAATATTTTTACTACGGTGTAAAATTACATTGTATAGTATATCCGTAGATTAAAAAAGATTTTAACTACGGTATAAAATTACATTGTAAAGTACATCCGTAGATTAGAAAAAAAAGATTTTCAACTGCGGTGTAAAATTACATTGTAAAGTACACCCGCAGACAAAAAATTGTTTTTTTGAAAATGCAGTGTAAAAATATATATTTTTTTTAACTTAGAAAAAATAATCAAACAACAATGCAGCTTACCTCAGGTAGGGTGCACTGGGGGTGATGCGTCTTCCCCTTGCACAACAAGTCCCCTTACCCAAGACTCTCGCAGACCACTAGGTTCCTAGTAACCTTAATACTAGGTGGCGACTCCTAATAATTATAGTCGTAATTTTTATGGCTATAAACAATCCCATTTTCACCGCGCGCCGTTGTCTCTCCAGAGAGGGATGACGGGGCGCGAAGCGAGTAAAAAAATCGCCGTCGCGACAGATGGCGACTCCACTGGGGACCTTGCTGGACTGAGCTTTGTTTTGTTTGATTGTTTATTTCTTAATTTGTTTTTGCACGCATTTTTGTTGTTTTAACATGCATTTTTACTGCTTTAGCATCTATTTTACTTGTAACTCATGCATAACATTGAGCTTGAATTATTGGCATCATGCATTTTAATTTCCAGAGTAAACCCAATTTTAAGTTAGGTGGGGATTAGCGGTCTGCCTCATGACTTTTAGTCGGGGTTCAGATTCGTGAAACATCCAACTATGAACTGAGTGTTTACTTGATAATGGCGGTCATACTGTGCCCCAACCATTTCTTGTAAACCCCTATACTATCTTCACGTGAGGTGGTCACTGGGCAGTTCATAGACCTTCTGAGACCAGATAAAAAACTTACCTCATGTAATGGCTTAGAACTTGCTTTTGGGTACACCATTCCTGATAATTCACTCATTTTGTGTGTACATCCATTTGCATTTATCATTGCATAACATATCATCGGCAAACAGAAACATAGGTCCCCGAAGAGCTTCTGTCCGTTAACACTCAACTCTGTCAAAGAATTACGGACAAAGAAGAATGTGCTCGCCGCCATTTCCACATTCGAGAAAACTAGTTTGTCTGAAAGCTAGGATGATTTATCTTGACGGCGTACTCGATCAAGCACTGAGATGATCTCTGCAAGAGTCTTTGAGAAATGCACCAGAGTTGGAAAATTTAGCCTGCTTTCATAATTGCTCTTTGTTTGGTCATGTCCACATGTCACGTCTCGGTTTCAACCTGTTTTGACTTGTTGACAATTTTGTTGTTAAGCAAATATTCCTTTTCAATGATTATGTATTTTCTTGTGTTTATGATGTGTCCTTGCTTTTTTTTTTGTTAAACACAAGCACTTCATATACTCTTTCATCCAAAGTATACATGATCCCATGATTTCATAAAAGATTTTTGGCAAATCAAAGTCTAGTACGAAAAGAAATGCCAATTTGATGTTTGTTTAACAAATATGTTCTGGGAATTCAAAGGACTTCATTGAAAGGTGATTTCATACCACCAAAACCCACATAATAAAGCTAACCTCTTAGCCAAACAAATAATCAAAAAAATCAAAAACTTGTTTCGTATGGAAAAGCAAAGCTTATTGATTCAGATTGCATATTTTTGAAATGAGGAAAGGCCATCTTTGATACGCCTTCACAAAATCTCAAATATCCTTTGCAGTCCCTATTTGAGCCTAATAATTTTTTTTGATAATTAACCCTGACAAGGATCACACCCTACACTGGGGGGCAAGTGCAAAAAAAAAATCTACAAAACAGTCCTCAATGACAAGTGAAGCCCAAACAAAATACTTGGGGGGAATGTCAAGTCGGCATAATGTTAGTGCCAAAAACTAATGAAAAAGACCAAACAAAATACTTGGGGGCATGTCAAGTCAGCACAACGTTAGTGCCAAATACCAATGAAAAAACCCAAGCAAATACTGGGGGGCATGTCAACATAGAAAGCCCAAACAAAATACTTGTGGGGCATGTCAAGTCAACATGATGTTAGTGCCAAAAACCATGAAAAAACCCAAACAAAATACTTGGGGGGCATGTCAAGTCGGCATAATGTTATTGCCAAAAAACCAATGAAAAAGCCCAAACAAATACTTGGGGGCATGTCAAGTCAGCACAACATTAGTGCCAAATACCAATGAAAAAGCCCAAACAAATACCGGGGGGCATGTCAAGGTCAAAGCCCAAACCAACACTGGGGGGCATGCTAGGTCACTATGAAAATCAATCATGAGGGCTAAATGAAGTTCTAAGAGTAAGCACTAAGTGATCCTTAGTCTAAAAAACCCTTAAACACTTTTTGAGCCTACAAATATCTTTTTTTTCATAGCCAGTAACCTAAGCCTAAGTTACAAGCCTAATAAAGCCCTTTCTGATCAAATACGAGTTATCTGGATTGATAAGCAATGCTTTTCCATTTGAAACAATCATTACAAATGCTTCACATGACCTGATCGAAGCCTTCCTGACATACAAGACTTGCAAATATCATTTCACATTCTTGTCAAAATCAACATAAAACCTGACAATGAGATCACTTGAATTCTTTCGAGAACAAGTTTGTTAAACAAACATCAAAATGGTTTTTGTGCTTGGAATGACTTTGAAATTCCAAAAGTTTTGCATGAAAATATTTGTTGCAAATAGCCATCCATTTCCTGCAAACACTCGTAGCCTAAAACACTGGTGTGACATGACTCGACTGGGGCAATCAAAATGGTTTTTGTGCTTGGAATGACTACTTCCAAAAATCCCACATGAAAACACCATCTTTGCAAATAACCAACCCCTTCCTGCAAACATCTGAAGCCCAAAACACTTTTGAGGCATGACCAAACAAGGGGGCAATCTACAAATCATGAAGCTGACTCCATAATTCTTTTTCAAAGAATCTGGATCAAAACTCAGGGGGGCATGTTGATATGGAAAATCTATCATCTCCAGTGGTCAAAATCACAAATTGCGGCTCGAGTAAGCAGAAGCGAGAAGCCGTCAAAATCGGAGATCCAAACCCTAGGAAAGGAAGGCCAGGAAGAAGAAAGGGGGACCTATAATTCTCAGGTAAGTATCCATGCATCATCATGCATTGCACCCCCATTAAGAATTTAGGAAATGTTTTGGAGGGATCGTAATTTACGAACCTTCATTCATCATTTTTGTGCATGCTTTCAAGCTCCCACCTTTTCCATTTCCTTGAGCATGCTTTTCAGCTTTATCTCTTTCCTGATTTTGGGTTTCATCATGCATTTCTCCCCACTGATAATCTAGGAAATGTTTTGAAGGGATTGTAATTTACAAACCTTCATCATTTTTGTGTGCGCCTTTGAGCCCTCATCATTTTCACTTCCCTGAGTGCGCTTACGAGCCTTTCATTTACCATAGATAGAGCGTTTTTCAACCCTATCTCTTCCTTTATTTGTGTGCGCTTTCTAGCCATCAACCAACTCAGATAGTGCACTTTTAAGTCCTATCTCTTTCCAAAACATGGTGAGCTTTCTAGCCACCATCAATTAAAATAGTGCGCTTTCAAGCCCTATTTTCCCCTCATTTTCGAGTGCGTTTTCAGACCCTCGACCATCGATTAAAATAGTGCGCTTTCCAGCCCTATTTCCCCCTCATCTTCGAGTGCGTTTTCAGACCCTCGACCATCGATTAAAATAGTGCGCTTTCAAGCCCTATTTTCCCCTCATTTTCGAGTGCGTTTTCAGACCCTCGACCATCGATTAAAATAGTGCGCTTTCCAGCCCTATTTTCCCCCCATCTTCGAGTGCGTTTTCAGACCCTCGACCATCGATTAAAATAGTGCGCTTTCAAGCCCTATTTTCCCCTCATTTTCGAGTGCGTTTTCAGACCCTCGACCATCGATTAAAATAGTGCGCTTTCCAGCCCTATTTTCCCCTCATCTTCGAGTGCGTTTTCATACCCTCGACCATCGATTAAAATAGTGCGCTTTCAAGCCCTATTTTCCCCTCATCTTCGAGTGCGTTTTCAAACCCTCGACCATCAATTTAAAATAATGCACTTTCCAGCCCTATTTTCCTCTTCATCTTCGAGTGCGTTTTCCAACCCTCGATCATCAATTTAAAATAGTGAAAGAGTGCGCTTTCCAGCCCTATTTTCCCCTCATCTTCGAGTGCGTTTTCATACCCTCGACCATCGATTAAAATAGTGCGCTTTCAAGCCCTATTTTCCCCTCATCTTCGAGTGCGTTTTCAAACCCTCGACCATCAATTTAAAATAATGCACTTTCCAACCCTATTTTCCCCTCATCTTCGAGTGCGTTTTCAGACCCTTGACCATCGATTAAAATAGTGCGCTTTCAAGCCCTATTTTCCCCTCATTTTCGAGTGCGTTTTCAGACCCTCGACCATCGATTAAAATAGTGCGCTTTCCAGCCCTATTTTCCCCCTCATCTTCGAGTGCGTTTTCAGACCCTCGACCATCGATTAAAATAGTGCGCTTTCAAGCCCTATTTTCCCCTCATTTTCGAGTGCGTTTTCAGACCCTCGACCATCGATTAAAATAGTGCGCTTTCCAGCCCTATTTTACCCTCATCTTCGAGTGCGTTTTCATACCCTCGACCATCGATTAAAATAGTGCGCTTTCAAGCCCTATTTTCCCCTCATCTTCGAGTGCGTTTTCAAACCCTCGACCATCAATTTAAAATAATGCACTTTCCAGCCCTATTTTCCTCTTCATCTTCGAGTGCGTTTTCCAACCCTCGATCATCAATTTAAAATAGTGAAAGAGTGCGCTTTCCAGCCCTATTTTCCCCTAATCTTCGAGTGTGTTTTCATACCCTCGACCATCGATTAAAATAGTGCGCTTTCAAGCCCTATTTTCCCCTCATCTTCGAGTGCGTTTTCAAACCCTCGACCATCAATTTAAAATAATGCACTTTCCAGCCCTATTTTCCTCTTCATCTTCGAGTGCGTTTTCCAACCCTCGATCATCAATTTAAAATAGTGAAAGAGTGCGCTTTCGAGCCCTATTTTCCCTCATCTTCGAGTGCGTTTTCCAACCCTCGACAATCGATTAAAATAGTGCGCTTTCCATCCCAATTTTCCCTTCATCTTCGAGTGCGTTTT